>JARJDV010000755.1:0-13301 GCA_030264675.1 Anaulacaspis nigra | reverse complement strand
GTAAGTAAGTAAGTGGTAAGTAAGCTGATATCGATACGAGATACGACAGCGAATATGATGCGATATGAGAGGAGAAAGTAGGGTATTAAAATATGTTCGTTCGTTCGTTCGCAATGCGTAAACGTTTTGCGCATACAAAACATTCGCCATCACACACAGCGTGACAGACAACAAACACACTTCTAATGATTTCTTTGCCCATTTGCAAATGCCTCAGCGTGCAACCAAAATGCGAATGGTAAACAATTTAGCTTTAACAAATACCCGCCAACTAAAACAATTTAGTCTAATCGTTTTTCAAAGTGTTTATTTCTGGTACTGTAATTGCAGCGCGAGAGATAACGTAATCGTTTGCAAATTAATTTACAGCACTGCACCATGATGGAATTTTCACCAAATGACACGTTGGTATTTTTAAACATCGTCATCTACGCAATACGTTCCATGACGAATCGCAAATAAATAGTGAGGTTTCGTACGTGATTTCATCAATAACTTTGTACAACGATAAAACTGTCTATAACAATAATGCTGATTAAAAAGCAATGCAGCTGATCAATCGCCAAAACCAATAAACACATCGGATTCTAATCATAGTAATTAATCCTCCTGTCCGAAATCTAATTAACCCAGTAATTTTCTAAATGCGCAGAAAATAGATAAGAGATATATAATTAGATCACAACACTGCAATTAATTGGCGAGGAGGGCGTCCTAATATAATTATTAAATAAAGCAAGTGCTCGTTAAATTCATGCGCGTGTGAACTTAGCCCAAAAGCGGTCGCCGTTGGAAAAAATCAAACGAAATTATAACGCAATATATAACAAACCAAACCAGCACAGTTGTTTGCTCGCTTGCTCTTTCCTTCTCGATTTCAACAATATATATGCGCGGCTTGCTTGCTTGCTTGCTCGGCCATAATAACGTAACGGCAAGGTCGTTCGCAAGCCAGCCATCGAGACATCGAACGTCGACATCGATGGTCAGCATTATTGCAGCACGGTCTGGAAAGCACATGAGAAAGAGATCCAAAGCCGAGTCCAACTGACCGAACGCGCATTTTTGCTCCTTGCAGCTCCACATTACACGCCATGCACAAACCAAAACCCACCGATTTCTCGTTCAGCTGGTTTGCATTTGAATTTGTACAATTTCGGTGCAAAGTTATTGTTAGCTCGTACACGTAAATTTCTTAACTGCCATTGTCGTGTTATTCCTGTGCGCATTTCTCACGGGCGAGCATCCACACCGCCACGTTACTCGAATGCCATAGGCGCCTATCGCCTCTTTTCCTGGACCACAACGGCTTCGTGGTACGACCATGCGCGGAAACGTCAGCCGTGTGATAAATTTGGCGGCGAGAGATAAACGCAAAAGAGTTTGCACGCGCACGTCTCGAGAAACACGCCAATAATTCATGCATCTTGGGGCTTAAGCCAAAGAAGAACATGCCGAAAATATGTGGCGCATTTTGCATTTAGAGGGGTAATTCCATAATTTCCAGCTCGTAAACACGTCTAATACCATAATACTTCTTCAAACGCGCAAGCTCAAAGCCCCTTAAATATTCAACAAGGCATAAACTAACAGCTCATCGCAAATGTCATCCCAAGTAATCTCTTCTTCTCGCGTTTGCAATTGCAAGTTACTAGCTATACATAGCAAACATATCACATAAGAACGCTTTAATAGTTGCACTCTACACGCGATATTTATGCATGCATAATGAAAACATGTAAACATCAAAAAATATCTCAATCATTGCGCTGTCGCTAATAGGCTTAACTTGCATTTCCGCCTCTAGACTTTTCCTTTACGACAAGGTAAAATTATCAATAATCATGCAATTTTAATGCAAAGTACAAATTATTGCTATTAGCTTATGACAATTCCTGATAAATTACTCATGTACCCAATTTGCATTAATTACACCATAAGGAATCGTTTTTCGAGAAACTACTCGTGTTTAATAATAGGTTCGATTCTGCTCGATAGCTTCGATGGAAATCAATGTTTTTGCTACTAAACAATTATCTCATTAAAATGACGTCGATCTTTCCATTGCAACAATTTTGCCTGGTTGTTTATACGCAAAGGTATGGCAATTGCACTTAACCTTAAAATTTGACTGGAAGCTATAAATAATTGTACCATGAATATGGATGGAGTATTAGCTAAGAAACAAGCCCATCCTTGTGAATGCGTATTTCCAGCGAGTTTACATTCATCGGAAACTTAATTGTAATGGGCATTTCCGTTCTGCACACACATCATTCATATGCTCACGGACAATGTAATGCAATACATGAGCAATGTAAGTCAGCAATAAATATGTAACTGGTGAACTAACTGAACCAACGAGCGCCTGCATACTTGACTTGCTTTCGATATGCAATTCAAATTGCTTAATTGAAAAGATTTCATTCAGAAAATTTCATTAATAACAATTGAACGTCTACGTCCATCTGTCAATCTCAACAATAGCGAACACAATCGACATTGGATAAATAATGAATGACCAATCAAATCATGGCGAAAATGATAAAGCGAACGCAGACAAAAAAATCACAAATGAACACATACCTGGCAAATACAGTGTCCTCGACATGGTAGACGTCTGTGATGGGCTCCTTCCTGAAGACATCGTTGAGTGTGGAATCCGAAATGGTCAAGAGGCCAACCCGGTTATTTCTGTCCTCCAACATCCTGGCGCGGAAATGTTTATTATGTCTTGTGGCCTTTTCGAATGTCAGATCCCACTGCAGACACCAAATCCAACTGTCTCACCAACAAATGCACGTAACTGTTCAAGTCCAGACTTCCTGTCACTCACAAGCCAGCAGGCACAAAGTCCAAGCACTAACCTGCCGCCAAGTGTAAATACTGCACAAAAACACGATCACTGAAGACTTCGGATGTAAGAATGCACAGCTGCTCGTCTAGCCGTGCTTGTTGCTTCACCGGAACTGGAGAGGTTAGGTACAGTGCCTCAACACAACTCACACGTCTCTCTCCAAAATGCACTTTTGACGTTTAGGGGTTGCAATGTTGTCCAGCGTCCATCTTACGATGCTGTGCGGGAGCAATCTGTGTGTAACTGCTAAGAATAGCAATTAACAGACACTGTATAAAGCGACTACTTCGATGGCAACACCAGATAACGGCCGCGTGTACTTGACTGATAACTCAGATTACTCAAATGTAAACACAGTCGTCGCTGCAACCAACGGCGCTCACCAGTAGCGTTGCACTGAGACTCGGTGCTAACCGTCCGCAAAGCTCTACTCACACTCTCCACAGTGCTCGAGGAATCGGTGGAAGGAAGAGAATCCCCGCGCATACTACAATTACATTACACGGAGATACACTATTAATGTGTGTGAGTTAGCAGCCGATGAAACTCGCGCGTAGCGATGACAGTGCCATCGTCCGATCATAAATTAAAATATACAAAAACAGCTGTACAATTGTCAACAAACCAAATGATGGAAACGTCCAAAATTTCTAAAAAATTACACTTGGGATTTCATTACATAATAACAATTAACACAAATATCATCTTGACACCTTGGTCATGCAATGTTAGGAAACAACTGAGAATGTTAGGAAACCAAAATTTCCAATCAATATAACAACATGTATTAATTTTACACTAATCAATATTCTGACTATAAATAATATTTTATTTGTTTGTAGTTTTAGAAGCAGATATCCCTAGTCCAACTATTAAAGCCACTACAGTAAATCCCTGAGCTGCAATTCTTGTCCTCATCATGTATTGTGACATTTTCCTTTCACCTCTTTTAAATGAATATAAACCATATACCAATGCAGCAGTTGTAGCTAAACACCCTTTGAATACAATGAAAAATAAATTAACAATGTAATACCAACTATGAATGTATTACCAATAGGAACCAATGGGTTTTCTTTTAGTTTACGTGCAAGTCTCTCTTTTGTGGTTTCATCATTGGCACTTCTACCAAGTTCATTATGTAAAGCAACCCAGTCAAATTCTGGTGGATCATTTGCTGGTGTATTGGCCATAATATTTTCACGAAATAAACAAACTTCAACAAATACCGGACAAGAAGAACATTATCCCATTATGTTTGGTTATGATCCCAAGGACTGTCATTCAATTTTATCTGCTTTGAGTATGGTAGTGACCTCTGCATTATAAAATGAAATTGTAATGAACTATTCCAGGCAATCAGCATTTAAAGGGCAATAAATATTTGTTACTGGTTTATGCTTACAATTTAACTATAATTATAGTCCTACAATTGTAAATAACAAATATTTATTTCTTGGAATGTTATATGATAAAATTGTAACAGGCTATACAAAAAATAGTAATAAAACTTGATTTAAAACACTCAAAACCAAACTAAACTTCTTTTTTACAATAGTAATCATTATTGATTATAAATTACATTCATAAATAATCGCGCGTACTGTGCATTTTTAAAATTACAAATAGTGACTAGACTTGCAGCAATCACATTTGCGAAGAAAATGGCAATTGCAGCCACAACCTTCATCATTTCTCATAAACATATGTAGTTTTCAAATAGCGTTACCATGGCGAAAGAATCGAGAGCACTTCTTTTAAATAATCTATCATACATACTTCTACGCTTGCATACAAGCACGGCCTAAGTGCTTAATATTCTCATTTCATCCGTTATATTGAAAATTATTTATGCTTTGGGGGACGGCGATAGTTACAATTACGTTTTGTTTTGATACTTATTAATTGTATACGAAATTCAAGAATACGTATGTTTTGATTTCGTCTCGTAGTAAGTATTATTTGGCTAATTCATATAAGTTTGTTGTTTCCTTGCTTTCTAATCACTATAATTCTTATACCCAAGTGTTTAATGCGTGGTAACGTCATCGAAATGGCCTCTTATCGTATTTTCTTCTTTTCGATGCAAGCAATAGTGCTACTTGCAATTTCAGTCCGTTTTTTGGTAAATGTAAAAATGTCTTTGCTTTGGATTCGTAGCTATAGTTTAAATTAGATTATCAACATCTGGTCATCAATCATTTAAGGCGTTCATTCGATGCCAAATGTATTGGTTTCTTCCACAGCAAGTAAAAGTTTTTCATAAAGCACTTCCGAAGTAGGATAAGGTGGTAGATCGAGGCGATTAAAGCAAGTATGGGCCCGCGGCAAAGCATTAGGTTTACCCCACTTTTCAATACAAAACTTTCGTGGACCAATCGATCCTCGTAGGGCGGCAAATCCTTCGTATGGTATACTAGACGTGCCTGTGACAAATTGCAGCAATCGTAAACGTTGCTCATTTGAGAACCTATAAGACAACACAGTAGATAAATAATGAAAGTGAAGAACTAGTTTTTATTACCTTTCAATGGCTTGCCAAAACCAGACAACTACTGGATGGGTATCATGATAGCCGCCTCGATATTCTGTATTACAACGCCAATCATTTAAGTCAATCTCGGCAGTACCAGCCATCACCAATTCAAGCTCACGAGCATCGAATACAGCCACAAGCCGCGGATCTACAACTTCATAGAAGCCACGCACTAAGGACTCGGTTTGCTCAGCAACACCACGTTCCAAACGCCAACGAACCATCCTTTCTAAATATTCCTATGAAATCATACAAAATAATTACGGACATTCAAATAATATTTATAATTGTGTATATACCTTTTTGTTCTTTTCAGTTACAGGAACATTTCTGCCACCAGGCTTTAATTCTCTTTCAAGAACTTGGCCAAAGACTTCTTCGGTAACAGCAAATGTAAGCTCTAGTTCACCCTGTTGTGTGACGTCGTGTTCCTTGATCCATTGGAGGGATTGATGAAATTCGAAATCGAGACTTTCAAGGTCGGAAAGTGCGACTGGCAGGCGCAGCAGCGCTTTGTAAAAGGGCCTCGTAAAGAAGGCATCTAGTAAATACTGGTGTACTAATGCTAGGCCGAGAACACGTCCGCTAAATCGAAACCTAATCAAATATAATTAATCAGTAATGTCTTCGAGGTGTACACAAGATTCAAAGTCACTACGTACCAGTCATGATAGTTATCGACGAATGCAGACATGGGAGACACTTGTACTGTATAAGTATCATTTGCTGAATACTCAAATAACCCGTAATAAGGATTGAACAGTTCTCTCGAAAGCAAAAAGAAAAACTCTCTGGAAGGACCACCATAGTCCAAGCCTTCTTCCATATCCCACACCACGCATAATTTGCCTTTCTGCAATTCTTTCTTATTGGCAGACATGATGCGGCGAAATGCGTCTTCCAGCAAATGTTCTCGTCGAATGTGTAATCTGCAGAATGCATACATTAGTAGAGGTCTTAAATCGTACTGAAATCAATGGAAGACAATTGCAGTTCAACTTACTTAAACTTGCCGGGACCCTGACCGTATCCTTTGCTCTCCAACTTTCTATAAAAGTTGCGTAGCTTTGCCTCAAAGTCACGACGATGAGGAGCTGGCGCCCGATGTCTTCCAAGAGCTGGCGACGCAACCGGCGACGGCTGCGGCGATCCGCGAGGACTTCTTCCGGTCGCGCCGCCTGTACCCGTCGTATTGTTGCCGCTCGTCGTGGTGGTCGTCGACGTCGTCGTCGAGACGGCCGGCACATACGACATGATCTCATGCTCGAACAAACTGCAATTACATTGAAACAAACGAGAAATTACTATTAGCCGAATGGCTGATATTACGCTCCGCAAGTAATGCGCGTAGCATGTGCGGGACATTCATCATCCAAATGGTGGCCATTACGAAAATGATAGCGGTCGCCGCATCTTTCGTGAACGAGAGTATTCGTCTAGATATCAAAGATGTGCACGCGCTCGCGGTTGCAGAGCAAACGCACAAAATACATTTAGAAAAAATCACGGAGTGAACGCGCGCGCGCGCGTTTATATATAACCAGTATAAATGCATGTAAAATTTATAAATTTACCAGCTGAATGCGGCGGTTTCAGCTAGACCGGCATCATGCAGGCCCATAACTCGCGGCTAGTCCGAGTCTCCTCCAAGAGTCACTTTTCAAAATGATGATTCCATTTTAATTATAGATTAGCCTACAGGCCACTGCGCAAGCCACCACTGCAAGAGGCGAAAACAAGAGAAGAAGACAAGAGACCTAGGAGGAATTCCATACACACGCATCTCACAACTTTCAGCATACATGCACCTCGCAGCGAAAGAAATGAGGCGTCGTTGAAGGAACCGTCTGCGTATTTATTTGTAAAAATTCAACTTTTATATGAGTGCCAACAATTCACGGCCCAACACTTTATAATCTGCATGAATGCTAAAAATCGCAGCCCGTTATTTATTATCTTGAACCCCCCACACTTAATTATACAACGAACGTGTGTCAGAAAGAGTAATAACTTAAGAAACAATTAATCTTGGGGTGGACGTACACAAACTGTATAATTAAACTTAATTTATACCTAGGAGACAAATAAAACTATAATCTAATACTGTTTTCAGGTGGTAAATTCTTCATTCTAAAGACATATGACTCTAAATTGATATCCTCTTTGGATTTTCTGTAGAAAAATAATTTGCGATATTGGCCAAACTAGACTGTAAAAAGTCTAGTTTGACCACTGTAAAAAGTCATTTTGTAAAGTTCAACAAGGTCGAGAATAATTATCAACCTTATCTTTAGTCTGCAAATTTAAAGTGTATTTATATGATATTATTTACATAAATGTATTGATCAAGAATGTGAAATATCATAAGGAATTTCATGATATTTCAATACATTGTATAAAAGACATTGCAATATTTGTCAAGGCATTTCAAATAATTTATATGCCAGTTATTGGCAATAAATAAATAATAAAGTTGAAATTACTTTTCTGATAAACCACGGATATATATTTTAACATGGAAAACTTATGATTTTTATTAGGCGTATGTAACAAACCGATAAGCGCAACTAACTTTTGAAATGAGATGCTTTAGAAGCGAATTTGTGCCGCTGCCATGTGTGCTAGATGCAACCTACGTCATGTCTGCATAGCGAATGTGCGAATACACATTTATTTATTTATAGCGAACCTCATTAAAGCCCTCGTGCGTAATTCAATTAGACTACACAGCACGGTGGCGACAAACGAAAATCTCAATTACCTTACCGAACCCGTTTTCCCTTTGACTAACTAACTTATTAATGACCACCGAAAAATGTATAACTAGAGTTCCGGAAAGTTACCCAATTTCGAATACATAATATGTATGTAATGAATAATAAATGATTGTTGAATGTGCCATGATACACATGCAAGTAGTTCGCTTAGCTCAATGTTAAAAATAACCGCACTTTATCGCAAACATTGAATACGCAAAACGCAAGAATTAGGACAGGTCGACAATTATAGCAGAAAAATTATGCATCACCCAATTTTCATGCGAAAAAATCGTTTGATCTGCTTGCAACCGTTTAGCGCACCGTTTTCCGCAGCGCCCATAAACATCTCTCGTTCGGTATAAACGTTATTTATTTTGCATTTGCAATGAACTGTAAACATGAGTGAATTATTAGATTATAAAATTATTACTGTTAGTTTGCGGCTATCTGTAATTGTTGTGCGGCTGCTGATAAAATGCAGTGTTTGTATTTAAATTATTTAAAATAAATAATTCTCAGAGTTGCAATCATTTGTTGTCTGTGCTATAACGGCATACGCGAATTGCAATAAGTTTGTTTACTACTTGTCCGCCGTGAATTGATAATTATTTTAATTACAAGACCAAGGATAAATGTAAATTATTAAAAAAGTATGTAATTTTTCAAAGTGAAAAACAAAGCTATAAGCAAAAGCAAATATTAAAAATTAGCATAACTTTGAAAATATAGTTATTCATTATAATGAAAATTTGTTATTGAATGTCAATATAAATGTTCTTGAAGTTTTCTTATCTTAAACGTTATCATGTAAAATAACGAAAAATGAATTGAAAATAAAGTCATTAACTGTTCATTAACGTCAGTATAGCACACCTTTGTCGATTTGCTCGATTTCAGCAAGGTTTATTTGGCATTTGTTGTCTATGAGTATTGACGACTCACCTCCTCATCCTACACTCCCTTTAAATGTGTAACATTAAGACGATTACATTTTACGCTTGGCAAATCATCAAATGATTATTATCTGAAGTAAATAAATAAATATAGGCGAATAGATTAGCATACATACATGAACAGTTATTTATGATTTCCTCTACAGGATGTTATAAAACTTCTGAGTATTAAATAATTAATAAATAAATCTGCTACACATTAATGTTAATATTTACTACCATCTGTAAAATAATAAATGATGTCAGATTAACATATATATATCGCAAATTTGTTATAATAGCTCACGTAATAACTTTATTATGCCAATGAAAGTGACGCTTTATTAAACTTGCTAAATGTTTGATGAATCGTCACGGAATACTATTAACTGAAATTACTGCTTGGCCACAAAATATTTGATATCAATTTAATCTCGTTTATTATTAATTAGAACGCATCGCAAAACAAATATCAGCAAAGCTGTCGTAACGGGTCGTCGTACTTGAAGCATAAACAATAAAATTTCAATAACACAGAAAAGCGCAAGAAAGTCCAAACACGTTATCACACGATAAAATGTCTATTTAACGGATGATTAACGAATATCGAGTGCCGTTTCCGTTAAGACGCAAATTTGCCTTAAGCGCAAGCGCATTGCGCTGTCGCGTAAATAATATTTGTAAATGCAGCCTTGGGAAATGTTTTTGGTTATCTCTTCTTTGCTATGCAATTACTGACGATCTTATCAATATGCCTCGTGACAACTACATTTTTGCATTACCGGTGCAATGCAAGCAAGCGCATTTCCGGAATGCAACAACGGAAATTTTGTACAAGAATATTGAGTTGCGTGCATTCTCATTCAGCACATTTAGTTCAATGTTATACTCAATGCGTATCGTGTTCCTCGCGTGTACATTTGTTTTTTACGTCTCTCGCTATCCAATTTGCGGAATTAATCGCAAGTTAATTAAGTTAATGACTAACGGTAGTAGGTCATAAAACGAGCTTTGATTAAAAATTTCGATTAAAAACTGTACCACATAAAAAGTACAAAAAAACTGAAAGACGAACAATAAAAGAAAAAAAAACACTTTCCGCTGATTAATCGATGAATGACTGTATCAGTTAATAATAATAATTGGTTCATAATTAAAGAGTAAAAATACGGAGAATCATCAGGAAAATAAAACATTTTGCATGATTAATTTTCAACGCATTAAAGAATGATCTAATATTATTTTGATGTACCGTATTATTCACAATTAATTTTAATCCGAGCTAAAGCTAAACTCGGCAGAAAATCTTGCGAATGCAAAATGTCGATGATGTAAGTGCATCGGTGAACAAAAAATTGTGACTCAATGTCACGAACAAATTGCAGCAAAAATACGGTAAAATCTGATAATCCCATCAAATTTTGCATGTCCTACCGTACAATCTATGACAATACAAAAATGTTCGCACATTAACGAATGCATGATGTATTAATATCGTTAAAGTATGTATCCAAATTGGTTGTGCAAACGTGCATACTTAAAAGCCTCGACCAACAACAATAAAATCACTTGCTTTGTTCTTTTTTTCTTCAATGCAAAATTCCACAATTTATTTTGTTTATTCAGCGTATAAATAGCCATTCTAAAAGTCATTAGGCATATCGATAATTAAAATATGCAAATGATTGACAAGCGCAGCAAAGTGTATGAGTTAGCGTTTGATATCAGTGCGCGAGACGTAACGTAATGATTGTACTTTATTTTTTGCTTTTGTACTCCCGACTTTAATTGGAAAATGAGCAAAACGCATAGGAAAACAAACTGAAACGTGCACTATTTCGAGTGCTGCGCAAACACGAAGCGAAATCATCCATAATCAGACAAACAATACGCGCGTGCTATGATGATTCCCTCTATCGCATTCGTATCTTTATCGAGCTGCTGCCACCGCCTGATATTTTTCTTACGATTGCTATCGCTCGTATGATTCATGATGCCATTACACCATATGATTACAATGTTAGTTATTGTAGTCGATGTACTCCGATAGCAATTGCTTTCTATTTTTTTCATCTCTTGATAGATGCAACAGCTATCTATTCCGATGCAGTTTGCACTTGTTATATTTCGAAAAATGACCACACACAAGTGCCATTCGAATAACTTTATTTCGACGTATTCTATTAGAGTGAGTATCATCATAAAGCAATATAGCAGTACATATAACAAATACGTATTTTTAAATTAATGACTCAGAGTGAGCAAGTTCGGACTAGCACAATATGTTTTCAAGTAAATGCGAACTGTACGCATGCTCACACCTATAAACAAACCGTTCGTATTGTTTTGATTGGAATTCTACAAACGAGCTAAATATAATGAATTTAGTTTAGTGTCTTTGAAAGGATGCGCTAACAAGCGCGCACGAGCGCGTTGGTCGTCTTCGCACTGAAAATATTTTTAGGCTTTCGAGCTATGCGATTGAAATTGTAGCCTTCTTCATTTTTCGTTTCTTGCGCAGCGATGATTTTCCTTCACGATGCAGTGAGCCAGCCAGCCAGCCAGCGAGCAAACCAACGCAACAAATTTGTTGTAAAATATGAAATATAGCTATTCTAGAATCGTGTTGATTGGAGCGTTGCAAGAGTGCACGGGCACGAGCCGATCTCGAGGCGCGTGCACCAAACAAGACCACCATTTATCCAGATGTGGATTCCTCAATAAATATGCATCCCACAATCCGCAACTAAAATCTTATGCGTTCACTCAATCACTGACCAGCAATTTCGACTTGTACGTTATCAAAATTTCCGCTCTCTAAAGACACCGCGCGTTCGACAAATTTCCGATCGACTTTTTCAAGTCCATCTCTGGTGTTACTATTGCATTTGATAAAACAGCAACAATAAGATACAAATGTGCAATGCATTATGATGAAGGAACTCGCCGCAAAGTAAGAAAATTCCGCAATATCATTTCAAGCACTAATGTTAAATAGACTTGTCATAGAAATTCATTAGTTGCTAATTAGTTAGGTGCTAAGTTAATTGATTGGAACGTATCAATTTGATGGTTGTGCGTGCATGTTGATGAACTCAAAACTGGCCATAAAGTAATATTGCGCGATGGGTTTATGGTGAGTATTAAAACACGGCGGGCAACGAGCCAACGAGATGGATAAGTACGTGCAATGCGCCAAGGTGTGCAAGAAACGCACGCGCGATGCAAGAAATACTCTGTAACGAGTAATTATAGAAACGAAACGGTTTTGTAGCCGGTCCACATGTTACTCAATGCACACACAACTCTCCGTACTGCACGCATAATGCATGCGTTCCGCAGACGCGTTCGCCGTGCGATCATCATCATCCGATAGTTAAACAAATATGACTTTGTACGATTTCAATTGTGCGCATCTGCAGCAAGAAAAACTGGCCGAGGCGCGTGGATGAGATTTTCTACGCGCTAGGAATTATGTATTCGAGAGTGAAGAGTAATGTGCGCGCATACTCGTATTGCTTGACTTGCAAGGAGCGCAAGCGGACCAGAAAATATATATCAAAGTGTAAGAACTAGAGTGCGACTCGTCCGCCGACCATAAATCGCTCTAAAATATGCACAGGCGAGAAAATTGCCCTAAAAATGTTGATTGCACCTGATGCCTATCTCACTGTTATCCTGTTATTTTTTTTTCTGCTGAGTGTACTTACAGGCTGAAAATTATTCCGAGCGTCTTGGTTACGATGCCCATGATTGCAAAAGTTTTAAGTCACATTTTTCACAGGAACAATTAGTGTTTTGTGTACGTGTGTGATACTCAATTGAATTCAATTTAACTTCTGCGCATCCAATTCGTTAAATGTGATTCCATTTTAATGGCACTGAGCGAACACCAGGTGAACGAGTTTGATTTACACAAGTGGTTTTCCGGTACACCAAGTCGTCTGCGACTTTGTGAAAACTTTTCAAGAACGCCTAGCGCGTTCGCTCTACTTGACGCAACTGGCATGCACGGAACAACTAGCGAGTGCACCTAGAGCGTCCGCGCGCGTGTGCTTGCTCTAGGAGAGTACTAAGCACGCTATGCGCACCGCACCAAGGCGATATAAGCGAGCTGCGCACTCTCTACTCAACTCGGCGCTTTCGTGCTTTCACGCAGGGTTAGTGCGCGAGGAGCCGGTTGGTGAGCTTGCTTGCAGCTAGAGCTAGCTGGTAAT